>VCJN01003188.1:0-16977 GCA_006384855.1 Tetraselmis striata | reverse complement strand
AAACCCCAGCAACACGCTATTCTCTGCACCGCCACTGCACTCCGCCAGCACCGCCTCATTCTCCGTCGATTTCGAAAACGCTACACATTATCCACCGCTAATGCAATTGCCACGGTGTAATGTTGTCACGATGTGGGCACACAACAACACTTACTACGGTTCCGACGCGGATGGAGCGGGGCTTGCGGAGTGCACTGGCGGTGCACAGACTAGCGTGCTGCAAATAACTGGGTGCATCGGACGCGGATCATTCCACCGGCGTAAAGACGCGTAAATTCACACTATATTAACACACAAATGTGTAAAACCGAACATTCCATGCCGGATGGATGGGAATACGGCGTCCGATGCAGCCAAAACCCCAGCAACACGCTATTCTATGCACCGCCACTGCACTCCGCCAGCACCGCCTCATTCTCCGTCGATTTCGAAAACGCCTACACATTATCCACCGCTAATTGCAATTGCCACGGTGTAATGTTGTCACGATGTGGGCACACAACAACACTTACTACCGGTTCCGACGCGGATGGAGGCGGGGCTTGCGGAGTGCACTGGCGGTGCACAGACTAGCGTGCTGCAAATAATTGGGGTGCATCGGACGCCGGATGCCCATCCACCCGGCGTAAAAGACGCGTAATATTCACACTATATTCACACACAAATGTGTGAAAACCGGACATTCCGTGCCGGATGGGTGGGAATACGGCGTATGATGTAGCCAAAACCCCAGGAAAACGCTATTCTATGCACCGCCAATGCACTCCATCCGCAACCCCCGCCTCATTCCCAGTCGTACGTGCTTGTGCACACGCACGGAATGCTTGCACTGCTCCGAAACCACTGTCACATACCCCGCTCATTGGGTACCGATTGCGGCGCATGCACGGCTAGATATTTGTTTACATAAACCGGGGGGGGGGGGGGGGGGGGGGGGGGGCACAGTGTCCCGCTACTCACCCTGCATTGGATTAGGGCGACGATTGCAAACAAGACGAGGAGGCGCGAATGAACTGCTCCGAAACCACGCGATGTGCCCGGTGACCTCCATATCCAGCACGTCCACCGATGACCAAACCCACCTCTAGCAGCCCGGGAGCGTTCAGATCCGGGTATATATGGCGTCGGGACCTCATTAGGGAACCTTCTCAGCAAGGCATGCGCGGCGTCTTGTCCGAGAAGCCTCCACAGCTCCAGGTGTATGGGGTCATACCACCATCCTGTAGTGTAAGTACTCGTGGCAGTACTTAGTGAAACATGGCTCTTACTCGTAGCGTTTGGCGAATTGAGTTGGTTGCAGAATGTAATCTCTTACAAGTTGCTGGTGGCATTCGATATTTATCAGTGCTGGCAAGCCCTGTCACCGGCAAAGACGCTGAGTTTGTAGTGGCTACTGACGCCAGCAAATATGCCTTAGGTGCAGTTCTGCTCCGGGCTAATGCTGATGGCCACTTACACCCCTGCAGCTATTATGCAAAGACATTGCAGGCTGCACAAACAAATTATCCCACCTATGACCAAGAGCTCTTGGGTGTGGTATGTGCTCTGAAAGAATGGCGCTGCTACTTGGAAGGCAGTCGCCGTATTACAGTTATAACTGACCATGCCACATTGAGGCATTTGCCTACACAGGAAGGACTAGGCAGACGCCATGCCCTATGGTTACATGAAATTTCACCATACATGGCAGTCAACCCACAGACTAATGAACCTGTGTTGCAGATATTATATCGCAAAGGCACTGACAATGAGGCTGATGCTCTCTCTCGCCGCCCTGACTTGCATTATGCATTGACTGAATATGAAAACCAGCTGGTCGAAGCTGACCTTGAACAAATGCAGGACTATTTGTCAGCAATGTCCGCCTTGCAGATTGACAGCAAGCTAATAAACAAGATCAAAGCTGCCTACATCACTGATGTTGCCTACAGTCATGGATGCGCCCCCAACGGTGTGCGACAAGATGAGACTGATGGTCTCTACTACATGGCAGATAAGGTCTGTATACCCAATGATTCTAACTGAGAAAACTCATCATTGAGGAGTATCATGTTGGTAATGGACACCCCAACCATACCCGCACTCTTGCCAACATACTGCGTATGTTTTGGTGGCCACGCATGAATAGCACAGTCAAGCATTACTGCAAACACTGTGATACTTGCGTTAGAATCAAAGCAGCTACCACCAAGCCTCATGGTTCTTTATTTCCCTTGCCAAAGGCAACCAAGCCTTGGGAGATAATCTCAATGAATTTTATAACCAACTTACCTGAGGTGGATGGCTATGATGCTATTGCTACGTTTGTTGATACATTCACCAAACAGTCACATTTTGTGCCATGCAATATTAAGATTGATGCGACACAGCTGGCCAGATTATATTTGGACAATATTTACAGACACCATGGTCTCAGCAGATGTATCATCTCTGACAGAGATCCCAGGTTCACTTCAGTGTTATGGAAATCATTGTTTACAGCTCTGCAAACTAAGCTAAATATTTCCAGCGCTTATCACCCGCAAACTGACGGTCAAACTGAACGCACCCACAGAACTATTGAGCAAATATTACGTGCGTTTGTTCACAAGCAACATGACTCTTGGTTAAGTCATTTGGCTCTTGCTGAATTTTCTTACAACAATTCAGTCCATTCAGCAACACATTATGCCCCTTTTGAGGCAATTTATGGCATGATGCCACTGACACCACCTGATCTGATTGCTACTGCCAACCAAGATGCACGCAACACAGTTGCAAATATTCAAGATATTCACATGTTGATTACTGAGCAACTGAAGCTTGCTGATGAATATCAAAAGGTCTATGCCGACCGCAAAACCAGCCCTGTTGAGTTCGCAGAAGGAGACAAAGTCTGGCTCTCAACGGAGCACTTGCTCATACGCAACCAGCCGGCGCGCAAGTTCCGACAGCGCTACATCGGCCCCTACCCGGTCACAGCCAAGATCTCCAGCCAGGCGTATCGTCTGCGCCTGCCACCAACGTTCGACTGCCACAATGTGTTTCACATCAGTCGACTGCGCCAGTGCGTCAACCCAGATGCACAGCCCGATACAATACCGTCCAGTGTGGAGCCCCCTGTCGACGAGTTCGTCGTTGAACGCGTGCTCGATTTCTCTATCGAGCACCGCGAGGATCTGTTCAAGCGAGGACTCTGCCTCGTCTTTCTGGTGCGTTGGCTGAACTACGACTCAAGTCATGCCAGCTGGGAGCCATACAGCGCGCTGCGACGTGTCGAGGCGCTACACGATTTCGCGAGGACGAGCCGACATCTGCAAGACACGCTACGCTCAAAGGAATACGCCAACCTGCGAGCGCGCCACCCGTCGCGTTTTCCAGAGTCCATCCCGGAGCGTTGACACGTACTGTTGCTGAGACACTGCTATATCACGCTTCCACCGCCAACCGACATCTGCGCAAGGCCTTCGGCGACGCGAACAGACACCGACATCTGCGCAAGGCCTTCGGCGACGCGAACAGACACTTACCAGTTCGTCATTTATCAGAGGGGTGGGAATGTTAGGGTTGCGCTTAGCGACTACCCTAATACCACCATAAACCAGTGACGCCGAGATTATGGCCAAGTATTCAGCACGCGCATGTACTGCCGTACTGATATTTCAGCACGCGTATTATTTACTGGTACTTCCACAACCAGACGCCAGTTATATTCCTTGTAACATACAGAACGCGCTACAACTCCTTAATCATCATGATACTAGCTGCATGTCCGCGGTGCCGAGTCGGACCGCTATAGGATAAATATCGAATGCCACCAGCAACTTGTAAGAGATTACATTCTGCAACCAACTCAATTCGCCAAACGCTACGAGTAAGAGCCCTGTTTCACTAAGTACTGCCACGAGTACTTACATGTAGCCACCGCTCGAGGTAGGCTTGCAACCTCGTCGTCGCATCTTTATCAGCGAGGAGCTCGGGGATTTAACATTGTTTGACATGGCGGCAGGTCTAATGGGGGGGGGGGGGGGGGGGGGGGGTGCCCACGCACGGGGATTTGCGGCGCTGGGTGGAGCGGCGAACACTCACACGCTCCGCCCCTAAATGTCGTGCACATCTTCGTGCACACCGCCGCACACCGCCGCACAACGCTGCACACACCCGCGCACATTCGTCGCGCACATATACGCGCGCCCTACCGCACATATTATCCCGGATTCACGCGGTGAAACCGCGTATTCATTACGCCGTGCTACTTCAACAATAAACATTGCGAAATTACGCCGACACAATGCCGCACCGACTAGCTCTTGACAATACGTGCATATAAATAGTAGTGGCGCGCTGCTCCTCGCCTCCGTTGTGTCGTTGACTGCTGCGGAAGGCGGTCGTCGACTTGGTGTTAGTTTCTCCACCTCGGCCGCCCCCCCCCCCCCCCCTTCACCGCTCACAGCGCAATGGCAGACCTCCTCTCCCGGGCAAAAGTGGGCGGCGAGCCTTGTTGTCTCGCGTGTCCGCGCCGCCGGCATCGAGGAGGACGAGATAGACATGAGGAAACGAGTGACAAGGTGGGCGCGCAACAAAACACTCCACCCTCCACATTAGCACGCACCCACTCGTGGCTAACTTGTGCCGCGCGCAGGTTCGTCCGGGAGCGCCGTAAGGCCCACCTCAACGCCAAGGCTTCCACAGTGCCAGCGGCGCAACTCGTGGTGGCCGAGGAGGCCGCATCCTCAGCCGCGTAAAGGCGAAACGATTGTGGCTTGTTGTGGGCGTCTGGGCACAGGGGGCGTCCCGACGCCAAGGTAAGGAAGCTCATGGCGGCGTCGTCGACGGCACAGCCTCCCGGGGTGGTGAAGACACTGACGGATGACAAGAAGCGGAAGAGGCCAGTGAAGAAGCGCCGAGGTAAGAAACTGACAGTCGGAGGCGGAGTCGGAGGCGGAGGCGGAGGCAGCGAGATCGTCGAAGCGGAGGGTCCCCCGGGCACGCAAGAACAAGAACAAGCAGTAGCCCCCGCCCCCTTACCCCCCTCCCCTCACTCCCCCGGCGGAAGCGGCGGGCGGCGGGGGGGGGGGGGGGGGGGGGGGGGGGGGGCGGGGGGACCACGCCCGCCCCCCCCCCGCCCCCCCCCCCCCCCTCCGCCCCCCGCCACATGCCCCGACGGCAGCTGTCGCGAATATTGTAATTTAAACATTCTTCGGCAAACCGCTGCCTGCCCCCCTCCCCCTCGCAAATATTTATGTAACGTGAGCACTCTTTGGCAAAACATGGCAGCCAAACCGCCCGTCTGATGACCTTTGATCGGACGGCGGGCAGGCCCCTAGCCGAATAGTACGGCTGAGGTTCGCGCTCCCATGTACTAATAGTCGTAGTTATCCACAGGACGACTCGTCATCGCGCCCGGGTTCGTACTAGATACCCGGTACCGGCTTAATAAATATATCGCGTACTACCCGGTACTACACGGACAACCTCGTACCTTATACGTCAGTGCCATGTAACACGTCACCGCGCTAGTAAGACTACCACAATGATTACAAAAAGGATTTATCGCCCGCCGGCAATAACGCCGGACGTACTCGCACGTAACTGGATGGACGTGCCGCCACCAGCAGCAGCCTTCACGGATAAATAATAGTCGCTAGTAGTAGTGCTTCGTCACCCGTATGCCACATCTCATTCTCACAGTGACCAGTACTACATGTGTGCCTTTTGTAATTCACACTATGGTTGCCGACGCACCAACAAGAAAGCATTTTAGCATTGTTTTAAGACTTTTCGGGGGTGGTTACCGGCGCTTTCTTCTAGTAAGTGTACCTTTCGCGGCACGTACGACGAATTGGTACTATTCATGGAGTGGGCGGCGTGCTCACGCAGTAGTGGCTACCGGCCGCAGGGACATGGCACTATATATACCAGCCGCACGCATCACTGGTTGTCGGACGGCAACATATCAAGCATCAGCTTGTCTGGATAGCTCTTCTGGACGTCAATTGTATTCTCCCGGATCCACGGGCGCCGCACTTTCCGAGAGCGCAACTAACGCATCCATAGTCCATACAGCGAGCTAGCGGGGTCGCCTCGATGAGCATAGGCCTTTAGCCCAACACCCGGGGTCGCAGCAGCCTTGAAGAGCGACCGTCACCTTCAGCCACTCATTTGCGTAGAGCCTCTATGTATTTCAACCCTTTGGAAATGAGGGACTCGTGGATGTTAGGGCGCCCAAGTGCATTGAGAGCGTCTTGCACCTTTTACATTGCTCTGTTCATCACCTTGAGCATGATGACAACCTCCACTATAATCTTCTCTCGAGCCGTGTCGCTGTCTCGTTTTGACTGCCCACAAATTAACGTCCAGGTCGTGCAGTCTTGGCGACCGCCACCCGTGCAGCCTCGACCTCAACGGCGGCTCGAGACTTGGCGATCCTGACCTCGAGCTCCTCCAAGTACTCGAGGTTGTCGTTGCCGCCACGAGCGACTACGTACTGCTTCGAGAGCGGCTTTAGTCGCCGGTTATCCCATTCCGGGATGGCTCCTATAGTGCTGCATGGCAAGGGCGCCGGCGTTAGGAAAAGACTCCTTACCTCCTTTGAAGAGGCAAAAATGCGGCCGCCCTGCAGCAATAGCAGCTTCGGAGCTCGCGAAAGTCATGAAAGAAACCGCACGGGCGTGTTTGCGGACTAGCGGGAGAGCGGGCGGCAGTGACCCGAGTCTCTCATGCTCGAGCGAAACCCCACCCATGGCTCATGCTTGCGCGCCCGGGTTGCTTATTGTTGCGTGCCGCAAGCCACGAGCTCTCGTTGAAAACTTCCTCTTCTCTTGCAGCTCGCGCCGCAGACGATCGGCCCATAGAGGGTCGTCGTTGTCGCCCGCCATGACGTATGCGTCACGAAGTCAACAATCCCGTTTGTTGGCTTGCGTCGAGAGAATGCTTGATTATGCGCGGGGATCCACCCTCATGATGCAGTGCCCCTTAGAGCCGAGAGGCGTTGCGCCGTGGCGCAAAACACAGCTGAAACGCAGCTGTTGGCGCGAAAATTAGAAAACACGTTGTGAACACCACTAGTTGCGCCTTATACTCGTACGGGAGCTGGCGGTACGACCCCCGAAAAACCGGCCGGAACCGATCGCTTTCTTAATTTCTTTCTTATTATAGGCGAAAAATGGCAGTAACGCGGCCGCGGAGCCCAACCACTTTCTTATTTCCTTCGCGGTTTCTTGCACCGCGTCGGCACCCGTAGTACCGGTACCAACAAGTACTAAGGGTCGCTTATTCGGCCGCCGCTGCGCGGATGCTCGGCCTTCGCCCGCGCGGGGGTTCGCGCTTGTCACATACCCTGGCCCCACGTGTGGTATTGATCCCTTCTGGTGTCGCTTTACGGATGGCTCGAACCGGAACGCTACTGATTTCGGCGTGGATCATACGCCCATCTGCCCCGTCGCGAACTACAATCACCGCATACAGACCGCTTTGACAATTATGTGGGCTTCCGTAGCGATTGAAGCGGGGGCGGTGCTCGACCGGGACCGCTCGGGAGTCGGCGACCTGACCCTTGAGACGAGAGGGCTGCGCCTAGCGGAGCGCGCGCGGCCGTCATATTAACGTTGGCGGGGTGGGGGCGCCCGGCGTGCGATGACATGATCGATTTTGCGTGCGTGTCCTCCATGACCCCCACTTGGGGCAACGACCCCCGTTGGTGCACCCCGGGGATCGCGGCGACCGAGGCGGAGCACAACAAGCTGGCGGCGGACCGGGCGTCTTCCGCCTCAGTGCAGGGTGTTCACCGGTACTATCCTTTTGTGGTTGAGGACTGCGGCCGCCTCGGAAAATCCGCTTTGACAGTTGTCTACATCTTCGCGGTGTTGCTTGTTGTGCGCAACTTCCTTGACGGTCCTTCCGCCCGACTTCATGCTTCCTTTGTGGTCAGTCCGTCTAGGCTCTCTGGAACTTTGTCGCCGTAGCCAGCCCGCTGAGTTCCGCCATCACCTGTCGTGCACGCGGCCGGATTTGTTGCAGCGAGTCTATGCTGCATGGTACCTTGGGCGGCATTCTCTCCGCCGGAGTGCAAACCTACGGCCAAGTCTGATGCGTCTGCCCGTGCTTATTCCGCACCCTCTTAGGGTGCTGCGCTTCCACAGCGCAATTGCGGTAGTGGACGTTTCCTATGGCCTTTTCGGGTGATTTCCTGATCGCCTTTTGCAGCTAGCTCATGTGACTCCTGTATTACCTAAGGGTCGCTACTGTACTACTACTGGGATACCGGTATTATTTACATTAGTGCTTTAATTAACACTTATTACATCAGGGCTTTCACAAATGCGCATTACAAACAGAACTAACAGCAACTATGAAATGTTGCCAGCAAAATAGAGTGCTTTAACTAACACATGCGGATTAGTGGCAATTTTTTTACATGATGCGGATTAGTGCTACTGGGATACAGTATTGGGATATAAGGATTAGCGACTACAGGTAGTCGTGCAATCGTTCGTCGTCGTGGGAGCCTACAGGTACCTGAGGACCTTTCTGATTGTCCTTTTTTTTGGTGATTTCCGATATCGCCTCCTGCTGCTAGCTCAAGTAAATAAAAGCCTACCTGCACTCGGGCCATAAGCAGGTAGTAGTATCCCATATCGGTAGGGTGGCCATCAGCACACAACATTCATCAGTAGTCGCAACAGCAGCCTGGCTGGCTGACGGTCTGTCGACCTCTCGACTGCCGAGGTTGAAATCTTGTTGCACTTGTAGGGGTCTTGCAACGAGGGGTGGAAGCCCCGTTGTAGCGCCGCGCACACTATGAGGGGGGCCTTGCATCGCGCAGCTCGACCGTTCAGACCGGTGACTGCAACCAGTGCGCTCCTGCTGCCCCCCTCCCACCCCCCGCTTGAAGCAAAGATGCCACTGCTTTCAAAGTGCTCACTGCGACTGGCTGTGGCGGCAAGGCCTCCCATGGCTCTCTTTCCCTCGAGAGCAGGTACGAGTGTTACGTTTCCGCAGCTGGAGGCGCCGCCGCGGTGGTCACACGCGGTGCCCTTGTGCATATGGGGCGGCTTCGCGGGAGGGGGGACCGCTCGGGGCGGACCGCCTGCTGACGTTCTTCGATAACTATGCTATATCCTCCTGGCGGCCAGACTATGCGAATAGGGCCGCGGAATTGGTGCGGTCGGCGCCCTTCACGCTTGCGGTTTGTCCTGAGAAGCGACACTTGGATGAGAGCCCCCCCCCCCCCCCCCCCCCCCCCCGATCGCACCCTCCTTTCCCTTTCAGGTGGCTGCTGCCCAAACGGTGGAGGCGAGAGGGCAGGTGTTCAACCCAGAAGGAGGCCTCGAGGATTGCTGGGATGCGCAATCCGCGTACTTCGACCAAGGCGGCGCTTTTCTGGTGGTAACGCGAGATGGGTGAGAGCCCGCAGCTTCCTGCACTGTACCCTGCGCTGTGAACGCGGTGTGACATATCGATCGCTGAATGTCGTCGACCACATCGTTGTGCGCATTAAAGGCGTGCGAAAGTGATGAATCGATGCTCGTCGAGTTGCCAGCACATTCGGGTATGCCCATGTAAAATGGTGAATAGTCGGCGGGGCTGTGTCGGGGAGCAACTGGGTCACTCGACGGTTGACAGTGTCGCTGAGGGCGGGCTGCCCCTGCAGGGCTGAAGATGGCGACGTCCTGGGCTGCGCGGCTGTGACACTTGGCGATGAAGTGGCGCTGCTTGCCAGCGGCGCGTCAACCAGTGACCCCCAGCGCACCACCGTGGCAGCCATCCGCCGGCTGTGCCTTGCGCCTGGCACACCCCCAGCGCTTGCGGACTTCCTGCTGCGGGTGATGGAGCGCCTGGCCGTATCTGCAGCGGGCGGCGCCTGCACGGAGGCGATTGCTCTAGGCTGGGAAGCAGGAGGACCGTCTGGCATGGCGTTGGATGCCGCGGTGCTGCGAGCAGGCGGATATGAGCCCACGGGGAGGCTGTCGTTTCAAGCGGGTGGGACACCTCATCTCATCCTCCCCCACTCATCAGATCACGGCAGTTTATGGGGTGCCATTGGATGCGCATGCTGTGCTCAGTGCTGATAAAGTGGTCCACACAATCGGGTATTTGCCCCGCTGACTCTTAGGTGGAGTCAGCCTGGAGGAGCTGTGCAAGCCGTTGTCCGCGGAGGATGCCCAGCTGGCAGGCCGTGCCGCCAGAGGCGCGGAGGAGATGATTGAGGTGGGCCATTGTCCAGTGGCCTTCCGTTTCGAGCTCGCTGGATCGACAAGGCTATGCAGTTTCTGTTTGCACCTGCATGTGTTTATGTCGATGCTGTCCGCATACCCTCAAAGATTTTGAAGTCATTTTATTGTTGGGATTGAGCTGAAATGATACGTCAGCGCATTGTTCCCGCTGGTTTTTACTTGACGAGATGGGCGATGTCCTACATGAGGCCGAGAGGCAGTGAAGGGTCCTACACATCATCCATGCGTTCATGCTTCCTTTGCCATTTCTCCCAGTGATGAATCACCCCCCATTTTCGCTCTCACGTTTTTTTGTTGTGCTGATCAACGCCGCAGGTCATTAGCAACGATGGCACTCCGCTGGGCGTGTACCCTCGGCAGGTTGTCGAGCGTCACAATCTGCTGCACGCTGCGATTGGTTGCTTGGTGTTGGACGATGAGGGTCGCATCTACGTGCATCAGCGCTCGCCTGCCAAGTCGATGCACCCTTCACGATTCGACATGTACGTTGGCGGACTGGTTGTGGCTGGGGAGAGCCCAGAGGAGGCGGCCAGGTGCGGCAAATGTACCGTGCTGCTCCTATCGAGCTTGCTATGTTTTGGTCAATGCCAACGTTCTGTGTGGCTTTGTCCCGTGTGTCATGGGCATGTGTCTGTGTGTGTCTGCTGTCAGGTGAGCGTTAACATTGGTTGCCGACACTGTCTGACAGCGGGGGCCCTATTTTGGCAGATGTGAGTTGCAGGAGGAGCTGGGCATAGCGATGACGATGTCGCTGGACTGCCTGGAGCCCACCTTCGTCACGCCCTTCATGGGGAAGCGCAACCGGGTGCTGGTGCACTGCTTCAAGATGGTGCTGCCAGCAGGGTTCAAGCTGAAGCACCAGGACGGCGAGGTGGTTTGGGGGGATTGGATGGCGCCGAATCAGCTCGCAAAGGTATCACTGCTGAATTGATAGCCCCCTTGACGCCAGAATTGTACTGCACCTCCCCCCCCCCCCCCCCCCCCCCGCAAAGTTCTTCACAACCTCCACCGCACCAGCAGCACCGTCTCATAAGTCCCATTCCAATGTATTCTTCGCCGCTGCAGATGATTGCGGCTGAGGAATTCGTGCCCGGGGGCTTGGCAATGGTAAGCTCGCCCATATGTGCCTTGCTAACTATGCAGGCAGCAAAACTGAACTACATCCACCCTGAAGATTTAATGCCACCTTATCTTGTCAAATGATTGCAATGTCGCGCTATCAGCTGTGTTGCCAATACACACAACAATTTGTTCAAGCATGCAGTGAGGCTCTGTGTGCCCGTACATGCATCCGATAACCACAACGCTTATGTCTGCGCAGTGGGAGGAGACGCTGAGGCGCGGCATTGTAAGCCTCGGGGGGGCTAGCTCGGCTGATAGCATGTGACCCTCCGCGCCCGAGGAGCCTGAAGTCCAGCATGCCACCAGCTTCAGTGGAGTACGAGCTTTGCAGTATAGCCTTGCGGCTAGTCTGTGCTGGGTTACATTTCTACATCATATCCGCACGATTGCAGGTACATTGCGTGTGTTATTTCCATTTAAATGATAAACGTATGCGACAACTGTCAATATGTGATATCCCATAAGCTCAAGACGTAAAGGCACCTGCGTGGGCATCTTGGCTGCTCTGATACGCGAAGAAAGAACTTCCTGCTGGGCTGATACAAAGAATTGCCTAGTTAAACATCCATTTAGAATTATCATCGTTTTATTAAATATACGCGTGGCCGCATTTAGCCATTCAACAGCGTATTCATATCGACTAGATTAAACTTCGTTGAAGTTATCTGCCCGTTCATCGACTAATTATTTTCTTATTGCGCGATTCATATCATCATGCGGTACGGCACACGTGTAATCGTACCGTAGTGATCTCCTAGTTTAATCATTGCGTGGGTACCGGTATAGCTTTTGCCCGTGGGACGGGACTGCTGGCACAACAGTGAAACCTTTGCAGCGGCGCATCTCTACGACGGCCTCTGCCTGCTTGGGTCGGTTTCGGTGTCATTCGTGTAAAGGTACAAAGATAAATGAAAGATACGTCGCGCGTGACTCGCCAATACAACGTACTACACGAGAATTTATAATAGCGACCGACTACGCGCGAGGAGGGTTTCGATAGTTTAAAACCACGAGGAATAAGTGCCGCCCGGGCCGGGCTGCACATTATTATTACGATACAAGTACCCTGTCGTAGCGACGATACAAGTACCCTGTGGTACTCTGTACGCACTTCCGCCCGAGTATTTCCCCCTGCCCGCCGATTCGCGGCCCGAATTCAGATGACCATGCCATGTACATCCCTTGTCCGCTCGGTTGAGCGGTCGTCTCGTACGCGAGAGGTACCGGGTTCGATTCCTGGCCGATGTATTTCGGCAATATCGTCCCGGCGTGTCCTGGGTTTCCCCGGTTGATGCATTAGCCCTTCGGGGTTCGAATGAGGCAATGGTCTATGGGCTATGCCAGACCAACGACTTCAGTTGGCGCACGAGGTCAAGTGCTGGGGCGGCTTCGGCCGATGTCCCGGGGCGAACTTTACTTGTACCATGCCGGATGAGCGTTTCCGCCTTAAACATTGTCCTACATGCGGTATAGAAGTGAACCTGAGACTATGATCGAGCAGATGTTAGTCGAGATGACAGTGTCCGCGGTGGGGCAGCGACTATCACCGCAATAATATTTTGGGTCGTTGGTTCGGGAGTTGCAAAAAAAATCCCTGGTGAGGGATTTTATTGTTAGTAGGCGCTACGTACGGTAGGCAGGTTGCGTCAACACTCAAGGATGATTCAATATCTGCCCTCATATCGGGCGGAGTCCTACCCTAAGCTTTAGACGGAGGTTATAGATTGCAGCCGTCGACTACTTTCAGTTTTCATTGATAAACGGTTGGTTCTCCAGGTCGCTTGAGGAACCGGTTATGCTGCCGCTGATACTCTGTCCGGGCTGGGTTTCTTGCGTCGAGTCGTTTTTGCGACGTTTACGCGCTGGGGTTTGGCCGCCGTCATCCTTATGCGATGCTTGATTATTGCGCTTACAACGCAGACGCGCAGTCCTTTTTCTTTCAAAGCCTACGCACATTGGCTCCTCGACCTTGGCAGAGTATGTGAAAGCTTTCTGTACGCGATATTCCAATAAGACGGGGCGATGAGCACGCGGTGCCCGCCCAAGGCGTTGCGCCCAAGGCGCTTTGCTGCTTGTCGTCAATAAGGCTCGCAAACCGCCCGACTTCCGGGGTCGCCCGGGGTCGCCCGGGCCCGCGTTTTGGCGGTGCGATTGAAGTCGACGCGAGTCCCCTGCCCCCGAGTAGCCGAGGCCTGACCCGGCACCCTAACGCCGACTACTACGGCTCGGGGGTGCTTCGCAAGGCCACGGCCGGCTTGGACGGGAGTTTCCTCGGCTGTGAAGCAGGAAAAACAGTCGCTAGTCTTGTGATGGCGTGAGTAGAAACCACGATTGGCGCGCGGCTTTGGCTCGGCCGCGGCCGCAGGAGGTACTTCTGGAACAAGTTTGGCAAGTCTGCCAAGGGCAAGTCTGCCAATGCCCCGCGTCCAGCGTTCCTCTGAGCTGAAGGGTTAAGCGGGGCGGAGTACGTCCTGAGGGAGTTTCTTGCTATATTATTCGTTGCCATGTGGCGTGCGATGGCCAAACTTAGGCGGCGGAGACGCATGGGCTTGCTGAAATGAAGATGTATGGCAAGTGAAGCAGACAGTGGTGTGTGCCGTCGCATACTCGCATTCCCGCGCGGGCCGTTGTCATCCTTTCAATGGGCTATACAACTACTTAGCTGCTGCGGCTACGGTGTTACTACTAGTCATGCATGCACCCCCTATCTACCAAGCGCGGGCGAGTACTTCGTCTTCTGTAGGTAGTCCTTTTTAGGGATCCCGCATGTTGGAGGTCCCGCCACTTAAAGGTCCCCCGGCGCCCACCGCCATGCAGCGGCCTACCAAGAGCGGACGATCCTGAATGCGGCCAGTCACGCGGCACAACCCCCACCTCCACGCGGTGGGCGCTAGTTATCCCTTAGTTAGCCCCGTGACTGCCCGGCTGGGCGCGATAAGGGGCTAAGCGGGGTGGCCGGTTGCCGTTGATCCTCGGATCGTGCGACGACCGAGGCGCCACAAATACACGGGGGCGGGGGGGGGGGGGGGGGGGGGGGGGGGGCTTCTCAAATAATACTCGTAGTCTTGCTAGCAACTGCTGGTGCCGCCGGGCAGCATCCTTGTACGGGGTGCTGCCAAAAATAATTCATGTACGACCTCGGAATGGTTGCGTCGTCTCCGAGATCCACCTACAGGTGGGGAGGGGGGTCCGACTGTACGACTCGGACGGGGGCAGCCTACTTGCGAGGGTTGTTCGAAATAAAATCGTGGGAACCCTATACACGGGGCTTTTCAAATAGTAATCGTAATCCCGGTAGCGCTTGGTGGCGCCGCCGGGCAGCAGCCATGTACGGGGGCTGCTAAAAATAATTCATGTACGACCTCGGCCTTGCGTCAGCCTCTCCGAGATGCGCCTACGGGCGGGGAGGGGGTCCGTACGACTCTCGCGGGGGCAGCATACTCACGAGGGCTTCCGGAAAAAAATTCGTGCTTTCGTACTTCGGTGCGACCCGCGCAGTACAATAAGGGGCGTTACAATAGTATACTCGGCACAACCTTGCACGGTGGCGGCTATCATAAATCCAACCGTGCACGGGGTCAGGAAGCCGCCTAGGGGCGATGACCTCGGTCAGGAGCGTGGGCAGGTTATGGCTGCCGCGCGTCGGGTGATCCGGCACTGTCTGCTGCACAAGATCGCAGAGCATACGGCAGCAAGCGGTGCATGGGGCTGTTTTCCCCGCCGTATTCACCTCCGAACTCCGAGGACGTCCGGGGACACCGTTGGTAGCTTTAGGACAAGGCGGGGACTGGTCCCAGCAACGCGACGGCCGAGCGGCCTCGCTGCTTGGCTGTGGCCGGTGGAGCAAGCGCTGGAGCATGCTGCGACTTCCGGTGGAGAATAAACGGCGGGAACATGCGCATATACGGCGCGGTCACGTGATCGCGGGTTTATGCGGCTAAGCTGCTAACCCGTATAGGCTGGCGCCTTTGTACGAGAGTCATAAACAATACGTATGACTACCGTGTATTGTACCGTACCACTGATGCAAATTCGTACATGTACTGCAACATAGCCACGTGGCCTGCAGAGGCCCCGCGGTGCGCGCTTTAATTAAGCGAACCCTAAGTATGCGGGTTGGTAAGGGGCGAGCTCTTCCTTGATATGTTGGGTAAAGACAACTTGTCCAGACGAAAGCTTGATCATGTTGTAACAAATTTCAAATTTCAGGTCCCACCTAGAACCACTATAGGGTCCCGCCTTTGGATGCCACGACACCAAGATGTCGCCGTCTCGCTTGGGTGTGGCGGCGACACTGTGATGATACAGTGCAGATACACTGCTCCGACCACATATAATATCCCGCTGCCAACATTAGCAGCCGTACACCTCGCCACAAAGCCCGGCTGTCCGAGGAAGCAGCTGTAAACAACCTCGCCACGAAGTCCAGGTGCCAAACGGGGAGCAACTATACACTTCGCCACTAATTACTATACTTTGCCACAAACTTCCGGAACTCTGGAAGGGCTTGCAGTATGTATCTTCTTGCCCTGCTTGGGGCTGTGACTAGGGTATGAAACCCTAGCCGATAATAAGCCCTATCTGGTGTCGTCATCAGGGTATTAAACCCTAGAAAACCATATATTACCACGTAGGTCTTGGGCCGCCTCGGTCGTCGTGCGCCCACGGACATGACAAACGCTACGGCACGTGCCATTGACAAAAACCGTTGACAATACAATATCCACGCAAGCAAATCGTGCCGGGGCAACGACGCCAGTACTAAACACACCTATACCAAACCCTAACATCGTGCATTTAATCAACGCTAGATATGCCGTTTTGCTCGGATATTAGTTCGATAAAACCCAGCCAATATCCGACCTCGCGATACAGTGCATTCCCGCTTGCTTTTTGGCTCACTCCCCTCACTTCACATGGCCGTTTTGGATTTCATTGGGAACAGGACGATAGTTATGGCGTCAGGCGCCCTACTCGTCACTCACATAGATGGTGCTCTTTTCGTACACATGCAATCCGTTCTTATTATATAATTCCAAATTCTCACATTATTTATTCTTATCATATATCATCGCGTTAGTTCCAAATTGTTTTGCTCCGCGACACGGGGCTTGCGCCATTTCGCATTATTAGTGCATTACTCAAAGGGGCCGACGCTTGGACGCCCGGGGTAGGGCGGACCTTTTGTGGTCAGTGCTTGGTATTTAATGATAATGTTTGAGACTGTGAAAGTTCCCGGGTTGGGAACAAAAATAATAGTTAGTTACAATTATTAATTCATTACAAGTCCGTCACAAACCTTCAATCAGTGTTGCGAAATGCTTCGGGGAGCATGGCGGTCTCACTGTTGCAGCCGATGTAAGGGAGCATCGCGCACCCATGGCTTTTCCTTCCTTGGATATTGCTGCTTAATAATTTGTCGTTGAAAGGCGTCGTAGAGATATCGACGTTGCAAAAGGTTTCATTCGTCACTGGTGCCAATCTTGTCCCATGGATGAAAAGAATGGTAAAACGGCAAGTGCACTCACATCTACTTGTTCTAGACCCCCATCTACAAGGTAGGGTAGCTAAAAGTATCGCTTATTATATTTACAGTATGGGAAAAATGCAGGGCTTAATAGGCGTTTGGGTATCAAACCCT
>VCJN01003187.1:0-15459 GCA_006384855.1 Tetraselmis striata | reverse complement strand
GTTCACCCGTGTTGCAAAGGCAGCAAGTGCCTCTTTCGACTCATTGGCTCGCCCTTTGACCCATCAGCACCTAGTGTGAGTTTCTATTTGACGTTCTCGAGACCCGAAAGGAGGTGCATGCGGAGGGACAAAATCGGTCACGCGATATCCTTGCTTCCCGACTCAAGCTCGCGTTCCAACCGGAGGAGTCTTCGCCATCCTTCGGTGAATGTTATTCCTACATTGAGACCCGCGACGACTCGGAGTCGAAGCAACAATGGTGGTGGAAGAGGCCCAACGGAACCTTCATCCGGGTGAGTGCCTTTCCCTTACTTTAGCCTTCGATTACTTCAGTCGAGTGTGCTCCAACTGTGTATCGACGCAAGTGCCCTTTTAATAGACTAGCCAAAACTCCAAATACCGATCATGAGTAATTATAAAGTTTTGTCTTGGTATGTCAAATGATGCACTAAATTCCCTTTGCTGCTTTCAAGCATTCCTAATATTGTCTAGCTCGAATATATTTGTGTGCATCCTATGGCGCGCGCATGTGTTCATGCTAGAAACCGACGATTGATAACATGTTGAGCTTAAGTAATAATACCGTTTTCCTTTGTTCGCACATGTATTGCTGCATTGAATTCATTGCTTGATTTGAAGCAAGGCCATTGTTCTATTTAGCTGTAGTATATTTGCGTCCATGCTGTGGATGGACGCATGGCGCTGGGAGAAATAACTGAGTACATCAATTAGTATATTCGAGTTGAGGTAAAGTGCTACTATCGCATCGAACTCCTCATATGGATTTGGTTTTCGTTTTCCCCGCTAGAGTCGGCATGCGTCCATCCACAGCATGGGCGCAAGGTGCGTCCATGCTGTGGATGGACGCAAGGTGCGTCCATGCTGTGGATGGACGCAAGGTGCGTCCATGCTGTGGATGGACGCAAGGTGCGTACATGCTGTGGATGGACGCAAGTTGCGTCCATGCTGTGGATGGACGCAAGGTGCGTCCATGCTGTGGATGGACGCATGGCGCTGGGAGAAATAACTGAGTACATCAATTAGTATATTCGAGTTGAGGTAAAGTGCTAGTATCGCATCGAACTCCTCATATGGATTTGGTTTTCGTTTTCCCGCTAGAGTCGGCATGCGTCCATGCTCAGCATGGACGCAAGGTGCGTCCATGCTGTGGATGGACGCAAGGTGCGTCCATGCTGTGGATGGACGCAAGGTGCGTCCATGCTGTGGATGGACGCAAGGTGCGTCCATGCTGTGGATGGACGCAAGTTGCGTCCATGCTGTGGATGGACGCAAGGTGCGTCCAAGCTGTGGATGGACGCAAGGTGCGTCCATCGTATGGATGGACGCTAGGCGTGTCTATCCTGCGGAGGGACCCGTGGTGACTCGAGGGGATTGTGTCGGACACCACCACACGACCTACGCAATAATCTCAAAATGTTTTCTTTCATGTGTCCTATTTCGCAGACCTGCCGCGAGGCGTGGAAGTTCATCCACCATGTATCCGAGCGTAGGCTCTCCGAGATTCAGCGCGATGTCCTGGATGATCCGATTCCATTCAAGCGGGCCAAGGTTCCCAAGGTTTCTCCCCCACGCAGCCATGCAAGAGCATGGCTTCACCTCTACTTGTCCGACGCTAGCGGCAGGCTTGAGCATATTCCCAACCCCTCTGGCGGACAAGCGCAAAGCCATCTACCATGTTGGATGAGGAAGTCTCGGGTCTACAAGTTGTATGTGGCCGACTGCAAGGATCAGAACAGTGAGTGCTCGGTTCTATCATCCCCTCCCTGCCTCTCCCGGCCAATGGGCCTGCAACTCGTAGTACATGGTCTTTTGGCAAGGTACTAACAAGATTCCCAAATTGATTTAGGGAAGCCCGCATCTATTTCCTCCTTCCGCCGAGCGTGGTTGCAGTTCTTTCCGCATGTGAAGGTACCGAAGACCAAGCGCTTCACCAAATGCAGTGTGTGTGCCAGTTCCGCCAAGATTTTGCGGTGCGGCCACAAACCCACCATGAGTCTTAATGGATACTAACTAAGTGTGTGGCATGAGCAAACGCCCGTTCGTTCTAGCGAGAAATTACTGCGATTTTGAATGTGGTACTAACTAACCTATCAATGGCATTGTTGCCGCAAACGTTATTCTAGGTACAACAAGGACCCTGTCGATAGAGCTGTCGCTCAGCGCGTGCAAGAGCAACATCTGGAGAGGGTACTGCACGAGCGGCATTTCTTGGAAGTGGCCTTGCAGTACTCCCGCAAAAACAGGGACCTCTTTGTTTGCGAGATCGATGGCATGGATCAAGACAAGACCCGTCTTCCTCATCTTGTGCCATGGGACAAGGAGGTGGAGAAGAAGAACCTCCTGCAATGTCACTTGACATGCGTCAAGTACAACGGGAGCCAGCCGGACGACGTGTACTACTTTTTCGACTGCTTCCCTCACGACAGTAGCAACACCATTACCGTCATGTACAAGACTATCAAGAAGGAGATCGAGAGGCGTGGCGAGGCATTGGACACTGTGTGGTTCCAGCTCGACAACACTTGCCGGGAGAACAAGAACAAGTACGTCTTATGCTTTTGCCAATGGCTCGTGCACATGGGTTTTTGCAAGGAAGTCCGTCTCTCTTTCCTCCCAGTAGGGTAAGCCCCCCCCCCCCCCCCCCCCCCCCCCTTCCCCCCAAAAAAACCGCACCATCCACTGACTTACATTATTTATGTTAATGGGTCCACCAGTCGCCAAGTTGGGGCCTTACTGACTTTTTACTATATTGTTCACCTTCCAGGCACACCCACGAGCGCGTGGACCAAGTCTTCTCGAAATTCTCCGTGTGGCTTGACGACCACGCCGCATTCACCAAGGCTCAGCTTTTGCACGAGCTTCGTCAGGCCTTCACACCGACATGCAACTTCATGGAGCTCGAGGGAGTCCTCGACATCAAGACTTGGCTTGGCAATTGTCTTCCACGACAAGGCCAGGTGCTGAACACGGTGACTTCTAACCAGTTCGTCATCAAGCAATCGGAGGCTATGGTCGGTGGTGTACGCAGCGCCCTGTATTGCAGTCGTTGGTCCGATACCGCAGAGCATGGGCCAGAGTTCATCCTTCGCGGAGTCCCCGACGGCACCCCTGCGTACCTTGCTTCTCGCCCTCTCTACCACTCCAAGGCTGACCCGGGCAAGGCTTTTGCTGACATGGAGAAGGAGATTTGGAAGGCGGCGGATAGGTTGCACTTCTCCGCGGATGAGAGGCGAGAATGGGAGGAGGAATTCGCTTCGCTCCGGGAACTGGAGACGAGGGATCGAACTCCCTTCCTTGCGTTTTGGCCCGAGTCTACCACGGAGCTGGACACTTGGCTAGGCGCCTTGCTACCTGGCAGGGATCTTGATGCCGATGATCCAATGTCTGCACGTATGCGTTCCCAGCCTAGGCTTGACCAAACATGCCAAGGCATGGCACGCAGGTACGCCGACCTTCAGGAGGAGCTTCGGGTCTTGACGTACAACCCCATCACCATCAACACCTCCACTCAACGCCGGAAGCGCCGGCGGGGGGCGCAAGCGGCTACAACAGCGGTTGAGCACTCGAACGAGGCCGAGGAGGGGGGTCAGGCCGTCGCGATCCCGTTGGAGAATGAGGACACTACCCGACGCGAGTTTGACGCCCGTCCCGGCAATTTGGTCGTCATGGACAACACCGCCGACAACCCCGACGCGTACCGCGAGGAGGGTCTTCTCGGCGATTGGGAGAACAAGTACCTTGTGGCCTACGTAAGGTACCGGTATGACGTCCAGGATTTGGATGGCTTGCCCGAGGACCACACCGAAGTTGACGAGTTGGACGTCACCATGTGCGAGCCTTGGTTGTCGACGCCGCATGGGGAAGCCCGACATCCCGCTCACCTTTGCCATCGCGGCGGCCCGACAGAGTCGCGACCCAGAACCGGACTCATCTTGGGAGGCTGCGAAGAAGATGAAATGGTTGCCTATCACCACTATGCCTCTATCGCTCTTCAGCTTGCGTTTCCCGAACGTTCGCCGGACCGCCCGCCAGTGCCAGCACGACTTCCGTGGCACCAAGCTAACTGCCGTGACAAGCATGAAGGGCGTCTCGGAGATCAAGGACTCCAGACACAAGAACCTTGTTGTGCGCCGGCCCTTGGCAAAGCTTCGCTACACCATGCAATTGCAGGAAGAGGCGAATAGGGAGTGCGGTGCTTCGTTGCCCCTCGACGGCATTAGGCACATGGAAATCACTTACGAGCTTGCAAGACTCCGTGCCGCGCTCAACGTCCACAAACTCGATGTCGACAACAAACGCAGGTGGTTCAATGACCACCGCTTCAATGCAGACGAGAAGAAGTGCGTTTTGGACATGTTGACAATATAATGATAGACAGTGGTGTTGTACGTACGTATCTCTAGGGGCCTTGGTGGGGGGCGGGAGGGGGGGTGCGAGTGTTGGCTACTCGTGCCCATTAGACAATGCGATTTGAGCACTGTAACAATTAGACACTTAAAGTATTTGCCCTCGCACGCTTGCCCCACGATCATACGACGTCAAACGCAATGAATTGATGGGGTGGCGCGCGTCCTGACTTAGGTTTTTCCTCGCATCCGCTCTGCGCATGCCCAGTTTTGCACGTTTTGCGCGGGTAAATAGTGAAATCGAGTGCAACCAAGGGGATTTTGTGCAATTGTGCCTCCAAAACATGCGTTTTGAGAATTTCGTGCAAAATGGCTCAAAAAAAAGGCAACTTTCACAAGTGAACAACATAACATGTTTAATGAACGAATGTTGAGATCGCACGCCTCAGTCATGTCGCATTTAGTAGCACCGGTGGTTGCAGCTGGTGAAGAACTAAATGCTGATGATGGCGGCGCTGCATTACCCGACGTCGCGCGCACCTTCCCTGAGAGTATCACCCTAGACCCGGAGTCTGAGGATTCGTACTCCGTGAGCATTGCATTGAACAGTCAAGGCAAGCCTGTGCCGACGACTGTGTGGTACCCTCCGTTCATGATTCATACTGCGGTAAGTGATTCATGGGCAACCATTTATAAGTCTGTGTTGAATGGTTTCTAGATGAACCGTTCATACCCTGAGCTTCCTCAACAATTCGCATTTAGGTATGACTCTTGTGAGTCCCCTATCTGGCATGCTGTGCATCGTTATCTAGTTGTAGATCCGATGGCAACTGACCTCAGCAATATAACAATCACTGACATACCATGGTATGAGACGCGTGATGCACAACTAACTGAGTCCCAGAGGAAGTCTGCTCAAACCCAGCCCAAGCAAGATGGCCAGGATGTCCTCAAGCTAGATGTATGGCTGACTGGACTACCGGAGCTGCTTGGCACTGTGGGACTGAAGTCCACAACTGTATCTGGTCTTGCATATGCCGTGCAGACTCTGAGTGGCAAGTTCCAGCGTTGGTGGCAGGGATTTGATTCCAAGCCTCCTTCGCTGCGTCCTACCAACGCTGCAGAGTTTGTGAAGGCAGTTAGAGACTCACCATTGATGCATGACATAGTGCATGATGCATGCATAGAGCTTGATGGCATCAAGCAGGTGTCTGCTGGTCCCCAAGACTCTCCCTTGGATTATAAGGACTTTGTGCAGACCTTCAACGATGTCCTAGCAAGGACCAGACTAACCCTTCCTGATGAGTTCATGGTCCTTAAGTTTGCATCTGCATTGAGTCACAATAAGCTTAAAGAGATTGCCCATAAGTTTGTGACTGACCAGAAGCGAGCTGGACAACCATCGACACTCGCTGAGCTACAGCAGTATACAACGGCGATGGTTGGGAGCAACAAGGCGCTTGGCAATGCGGCTAAGCCTGTGGCCAATGGACATCCTGCTGGCAATGGCAATGGAGGACATGACTCCAGGAAGAAGTCCAAGGCTGCCAACATGAGCAAACGCAACCGTGGAGATGATGCTCCACCTGTCGCAGCCAATGGACGCCACATCAACAACGGCAAGAGGCAGAAGGGTAATAACACCACAACACCTGGCAGAAAGATAGTAGATTATCTTAATCATGTCAAAATGCATGAGCCTGAGAAGTATGCTAAGCATCTGGCTGCTAAAACATGCTTTAAGTGTGGTGAGGCTCACCTTCTGAAAGACTGCCCTAAGATGAAATAGGGGTGCCCTTATTCTGCTGCTGACAGCTCAGTAGATAGGGATGTAAGTGATGTTTGTGTTACATCATGCTGTCCAGTAACTGTCGAGTCGCATGACTGCGAAGTTACTGTTGCCGATATGTCATTGGCACCTGAGGTATCCGCATTATTGTCTAATGCACGTCTGAATGACGATATACCTGTGACGAGTACATGTTCGAGTGACGATGTCGTCATCTCTGAGAGTAGTAACGACTATGTTGAGTCGCCTACTGATGAGAACTCGAATAGTGTACGCGAGTCTGGTACGACTTTGCCAGTAGCCTGTGTAACGGGTGCTCGGAAAGTTTCGACTCATCGTCGCGTAAAGGCTCTAAGGCGTCGTATGCCTAGAAAGACTGCAGTCAGTGCCGAGTGGCGACTGGTCGATAGAGTCTTCGATCCCTTACATGAGATGTTCAAGTTTACGCTGGAGGGGTGTGCGGATAATGAGGGTCTGAATACCCATCGAAACTTGCCGTTCTGTTCAGAACAAGATTCGATATTATCGCGCGACTTGTCGAATGAACGTGTGTTTATTCACCCTCCATGGCATATGACTGAGTCTATTGCGAGGCATTTTGAGCAATGCCGCAGTAGGGCTAAAGAACATACTGTAGGAGTGTTTGTATTGCCTGCATTTGATAGATTCAGTGCTTTGACAAAGCATTGGAAACTATTGCAGCAATACCCGGCAAAGACACTGACCTTTGTTCACCAGGTGGTCTCATAAAAATGCCACAGTCCAGGAAGATGTTAGACCGCCAAAGTATGGGGTTAACATTTGGTTAGTTGATGCTAACTGTGCTTTTCCGGATGACTTTGTACCTAAAACTGTCACAAGTCCAAATGTGAGTTTTAACGTGGACTCTGCAAAAGTTGCATATTCTAGCGTTGGTATTGGTGAACGTGCATCTGAGTCTATAAATGAGTGTGATGCTGTCAATGTGACTGGTCCATCATTTTGGAGTAAGCAAAGGCAAAGTTTGCCTCAGATTGCTTCTTTGACTCGTTGGGATGACCCCAGGCCATTGTTGAAAGTTAATGTGACAATTCTCGATGACGCCGTTGTGGATGCACTGGTTGATAATGCGGCATCTTTAGATTTTATATCTGAGGACTTTGTGCGCAGAATCAACTTGCAGATACAAAAGTTGAAAGCCAGAACACCTGTCCGTTTGGCTAATGGTCAACGTGTCTCATGTTGCCATACAACTGTTGTGTCTCTGTCTGTTGGAGGACATGTATTTGAGAATCGAGTATTTTATATACTGCGTGAGCTCAAAGTCTCCGACATTGTATTGGGTTTAACTTGGCTTGATGAAGCGCAAGTTACCATTAAGTATGGTACGGAACGTATCATGACTTTAATGGATGGAACCCATGTACCTGTTGTAATAGTGGGTCGTACTCCTGCATGTAGCATGATTACTTCCACTAGGGTACAAAAGTTGATGCGCAAAACTGCTCGTGCGTCTAAGCATAATTCTTTAGCTGAATTCTATGTCGTTGAAATGTCGGTTATAAAGGATGATCCTGACCTGCATTTAGACAATGCTATGACACCAGAGCAAAAGGATGCTATTCGTCATTTGTTGTATGACGAGTTTCCTGAAATTTTGCGTCCAGTCAACAGGCCGCCTGTTCATCGGCCATGGGATCACAAAATTGAGTTAACTGGCAAAATGAAACGCCAAAGACTTAATCGTTTGTCTCCCGCTGAACGTGCTGAATTGGATCGCCAACTCAAAGATGCGATTGCCGCTGGACTTGTTCGTCCTAGTCAATCTGAGTTTGGTTCGCCTATTCTTTTTGTTAAGAAGGCAGATGGATCCCTTCGGTTGTGTGTCGATTTTCGTGGGCTGAACGAGGTCACTCGAAAGGATATGTATCCTTTGCCGCGAATTGATGAAACGTTGGATTCTCTCCGCAATGCCCGTTGCTATACCCATCTGGATTTAGCATCAGGTTATTGGCAGGTTGCCATTGCAGAGGAGGACATCCACAATAACGGGTTTATTGTGGTTTTAGGGTTTTAGGTTTTAGGGTTTGGGTTTTTTTAGGGTTTTTCCACAATGGCGTTTCAGACACCTGATGGTCTATGGGAGTGGACTGCAATGCCATTTGGTTTGTGCAATGCCCCAGCCACTTTCCAGCGCATGATGAATGACATCTTGAGACCATTTTTGCGTGACTTTGTGGTGGTGTATCTGGATGATATATGTATATATTCAGATAATTATGATGACCACATAAAGCACCTTCGTTTAGTTTTTGAGAAACTGAATGAATATAATCTGAGGTTGCAATTAAAGAAATGTTTCTTTGGCACGCAATCTATGGATTATTTGGGGTATACCGTCGCTGATGGTAAGTTGTCTGTTTCAGAGGCCAAAGTGGCTGCAGTTAGGGATTGGCCTGTCCCTAAAACTCAGAGTGAAGTCAGAAGTTTTGTACAATTCTGCAATTTCTACTCTAAGTTTATTCATCATTTCAGTGATTTAACTGCACCATTGAATGACTTATTGCGTAAGTCTAAACCAGTTCATGTTGACTGGTCACCGGCGTGTCAGGAAGCCTTTGAGACCCTTCGTCTGCGACTGATTTCCGCTCCGTGTCTTTCCATTCCTTCCATGGGGGCGGATGCGACGTTCACCGTAGCGACAGATGCGTCCAACGTAGGGCTTGCTGCAGTGCTACTGCAGGACCAAGGAGGAGGTCCTCAACCAGTGAGTTACTGGGCGCGAAAGCTGAATGCAGCTGAGCGTGGTAATACCTACAGTAGTGCTTATGATTTGGAAGCTTTGGCTGTCTGTGAATCAATTAAGCACTGGCGTTGTTACCTTGAAGGGTGCTGTCGATTCCTTGTTGTCTCAGATCATGACACCCTGCGTCATATGCTCAGGCAACCGGCAGAAAGGTTGAACCGGCGACAAGTGCGCTATGTACGCGACTTGTAGCCGTATGTTGGGTCCATATCCCTTGCGTACCGAAAGGGCAAGTGGAATGAAGCCGATCCGTTGTCGCGTAGACCGGGTTTTAAGCCGATTGGTTTCGGTGGCTTGTATTGGACCGGGGATGTGCCGGACGCGGCTGAATCACTCGTGAGTGAACATCGCCCATGTACTGCGGTATTGTCGGCTGTAAGTGTGTCGTCACTTAGCCTTGATGACAATATTCTCCACCTTATTAAGGCTGGATATGCAGAGGACGCGTTCTACTCCTTATGGGGGGGGGGGGGGGGTGGAAGCAGTCCGGTCATGTGGTAGAGCACGATGGTTATTTTTGGAGACATGGACTTCTTTGCATACCAACCAATCTTGACATCATCAATAAGATATTGTATGAGCTACATGATTCTGTTGGTCACCGTGCTTATGCAAGCACATTGGCACGTGCCTTGGACCGTTTTTGGTGGACACGCATACGACATGACGTGAAAACCTATTGTGAACAATGTTCGGTGTGCCGGCGTGTTCGTGCACGTCCGCAGCCACCTGCACCAACACAGCCCTTACCAGTACCGCCACGTCCATGGCATACGGTTGGTTTGGATTTTATAACCGAGTTACCTGAGAGTAATGGTTATAATACTATGTTGGTTGTGTGTTGCCATCTGTCCCGGCAAGCACATTTTATTCCAACCACAGTCAACGTGACTGGTGGACAGGCAGCTGAATTATTTCTGAAGGAAGTATTCAGGCTGCATGGAATACCTCGTGTGATCGTCTCTGATAGAGATCCACGGTTCCTGTCTGCATTCTGGCAAACTCTGTGGCGGAGACTTGGCACTAAATTGAACATGTCTAGTGGCCAACATCCTGAAACAGATGGTTTGACCGAACGCATTAATGCCATAGTCACTGAGTTGGCTCGTGCGTTTTGTTGTTTCGATGGTTCAAACTGGGTAGACCAGTTACCATTGATGGAATTTGCATATAATTCCAACAAAGCACTTGGCATTGAGCATGCACCATTTGAGGTTATGTATGGTTTCAATCCGGAAACGCCTCCGGACGTATTGTTTGGTATGAGACCAACAATAGCATTCTCTCGTGATGCTCAGCAACGTATCCAAGATATGAAGGAGATTCACGAGTTGGTTCGGTCAGTGTTGGCTGTCCATAAAGATGAATTGACTGTTCGACCTAGTGTTAGGCAACAGCGCAATCCTCCTATCTTCAATGTTGGAGATAGAGTATCTGTGGATACCCGTCAGCTTAAGGTCAAAGGTCAGCCTTGCAAAAAGCTGATGGACAAGCAGCTTGGCCCATTTTCTATTGTAGAGAAAATTGGCGGTCATAGTTATCGACTGAAATTACCTGCTGGTGTTAAGTTGCACCCAGTATTTCATGTTAATAACTTGAGACCATGTCCCACTGCGCCGTTGCGCCCGCATGTACCTCTTGTTGTTGGTACCGGTGACGACTCTGATGATGAGTATGAGATTGACAAGATTACCAGCGTTAAGATCGGTTCCATGCCCGGTTTACGTGGTACTCAGTTGCAGTTTCTTGTTCACTTTGCGGATGAGTCTATTGCCCCTGTTTGGCATCGTTTGTTTGATGTTAAAAGGACAATAGCATTGCAGGATTTTATGGCTACTCCCAAATGGTTGGACTTTGTAAAGTCACCTGAATTTGTGGAGCATATGCATAAATACCCGGCACGTGTGCCGACTGCAAATTAAACTGCCTGTGGAATGCTATTTCACACTGTTGTCAAGGGGGGAGAGATGTAGTGTGACAATAATGGCATACTCTGTACGGGTACTGTATGATCGTAGCATCATTCATGTACGAGTACCTGCTGCTGTATCGTATGTGTGAGCGCGTGTGTCACGCGCCACAATACGAGTACTGGTGGATGATGAATCATGAGATGAGTCCTACTGGTACCGGTGTGAATTACAAAAAGGGTAGTTCCCTAGAATTAGAAAATCAACACAGCAAGCCGCCTAAAAGCGGCCCGCATCCCGCATGAGGCGGGATGGATGAGTGATACGCGCACGGTTCAGAGTCCGGGCCACGCGAGCACGTGTGTGTGTGGGTGATCCCCGGACGTGCTGTGCAGCTTCAGCAACGGGATGGCAGACGAATCTGCGCCGTCTGATGAGGCAGCGAGCGCGTTCTCGAGCGGCCACCAAGCTCAGGACCCCGAGGAAATCTCTTGCGAGCAAGGCCTCATGGTGACCCCGGGTGATGCACCGAGTGCCCCGCGATGAGAGGGCACCCCGATCTGCAGCCAAGCATGCGATACCACGCACTGTGCGGTGCACCCCCTTGCTCACCTCACCCACTGTGCCGAAGACCATGCCCGTGTACTCCGACATATCCAGGATGTCTCGAAGAGGACCCTTCTGTCCGGGCTCTGTGTTGTGCCACGCCGCATCCCGCGCAGCCAACCCCCGTTGTATGTCGCCCAACAGGGAGCGCTCAAACCGATCCACAGCCGTGGCCCGGGGCACTGAAGTGTACTTGACCCCGTACCGCATAGTCTTGAACTCTAGCAGCGTGGACTTCAAGCTCCGGGGATCATAGCTCCCGGTCACGACGTTGAACGCCGGAAGGGAGAGCTCTGCGTCCGGCACTAGGTCCTTGAGTTCATCCCTGGGTACGGTGTTGCCGAGAGGCACTGCCTGCTGGAACAAGTCATCCACCTCCCGCCGTACCGCGATACCTAGGTCGTGAACACAGTGATCGCGGAAGGCATCTGCGATAGCGTCGTGCTGTACACGCCAGTGAGCGTCTCCAGGCGCCGGGAGGTTCATGAGCGCGTCGCCGTATAGATCAACAATGACGGGGTTGTGCTCCGTCGAGGGCAGAATGATCTGGCACCCAACCACCGGGGCCAAGCACGGGCTAGGCAGAAAGAAGTACCCGGCAGCGACCTCCCGCAGCTCATGCGGAGTCATGGCTGTCCGCGCGGTGGGGATGGCCACTGTCCACATGCCTGACGCCGCGTCGAGCTGGTTGAACAAGATCCGTTCCCTACATGTGGCAGGGAGAGCGCACACCTCATTTCGAAGCCGAGAGTTGTTGGCCTGGTCTAGAAATGCCGTCAGCTCCTTTTGCGAGCCCGACGCAGCCTCCACTTCCCGCTCCATCTGGCGTGCATCTGCGTCGCCGAGATGGCCAGCAGTAGCCGCTTGGAGGCGGCCCCACGCCTCGCGCATCTCCGCGGCGTAGCTGTCCGACCCATGAGCATCGTTGAGGAAGTGGTCATACTGGCGGGCGGAAGAATTTGCGTTGAAGCTGCCTCGGCCAAGTACGGACCCGAGCTGTGGGTCGAAGAAACCAGGGGTGGGGGTGTTGGTGCCGGAGTTCCTAGTCAGGAACCTTGGGAGGATGGCATTCATGCAGCCGATGAAGGCGGCATCACGAACGGTAGCCATGCGGCGGATGCCAGCTCCCTTCAATCGAGTGGGGAGGTGAAGCCTGCTGCGCGCCCTGGCCACTGCATCCTCGCTCAAGGTAGCCACCTCCGCTGCCATGGGGTCGGGGTCGTGCAAAAGCTCCGCCAAGAAATCGGTGACCACCGGATTGGTGTCGGTGCCGTACGTGGAGGGATCAAAAGAGACCCCTAGCACCCGTTCGACCGCCGCGAGGATGGTGGCATCCACCGCCTCCGCAAAGGCCTCCACCTCGGACGGAAGACAATTGCGGAGCCAATACCCCGCCTTGTGTTGCATGCAATGCTTGAGCAGGGCCCATGCGTGGTGATGCAAGGCGTGGGTGTACCGACGGCTGGGCTTGGCAGACAGAAGCTTGCTCAGGCTAGCGTCCACCTCCTCTCGTAGCTCCTCCGCCTTGCCGCGCATGTACGCCTGCACATACTCTGGCGATCCGAGCGGCACGTTCAGGACCGCGATGCCGTGATGGCCATCTAGCTCGGGCCACTCGATGTCGGCCGGAGCCTCACGCCGCGCGGCCTCCATGTCAGCGCTGTACGCCTGCATCTTGTCGAAGCGCACCTCAAGCCCCACGGACGCCTTGATGGACGTGCGGAAGGCGTGAAGAGCCGGCCAAACGTGCTCCGGAAGGCCCACCAAAATCCATCGTCGGCGTTGAAGCGCGCCGCCCCGTCATTGACCTCCAACGTGGTATCACACTGCTGCACCTCGGGGTGAATCGCGACGCAAAAGGAAGTCGTGGCCAAAGGTGCGCCCTGTTGCACGCCGTCCTCCGACCGCAGAGGGGCGGACCGGTCGTCCACGACCAGATACGAATCCGTGGAGAGGGAGGCTAGGAGCGCAGGGATGACAGGGTGTAGTGGAGAGCAATCGATGTGGCGCTGGATGATGGTGCGGCGCCATGCCTCGTTGTAAGCGTTGCGAAGGTCTGTGTGGACGATGACGGCACGTGGGCCAAGCTTCTCGGCGATGAGCCGGACGCCGTGGATGAGCACAGAGTCGCCCGCGGGAATGCCAACGCCGAGCTGAGATGGAGCGAGCACCGACACGTATGCCTCCTTCATGTTGTCAACCACTGCCCGCTCCGCTGCGCGCCGCTCCGCCTCCCCGACTGCCACAGGCCGCACGTCCGGGGCCCTCCCCTCGCCTAGCTTCTTGACAGGTGCCACGAGCCTAGCAGAGGCGAAGAGCCGGTTGAACCACCCGGGCAGGCGACCTTGGAGGTACATGGAGGCAACCTCCGACATGGCGCGGACTGCCGCGGGCCCGGACGCCGGGGCGTATTCGCCCACCAAGCAGCGGAGATACTCGTTGCGCATGCCTGAGGGCCCCGCCGCCACGTGCTGCTTGAGTTGCTGGTACGGCACGCGCATGTCCACCGTCAGGGCGGCCTCGTCCACCGGAATGTCATACGCGGCGTCTGGGATCGGGTGGCTACGGGACGGGTGCTTGTCGCGCAGCTGGGCGAGGATAGCAGGATCGGACAAGTCGCCCATACCCTTAGAAGATAGTCGGCCCGCCGCTCGGGAGAGCTCTCCGTCCTCCACCAACGCCACAACGGTGTCCGCGGTGCCCACGAGCAGCGCCGCAAAGAGATCGGCGTCCGTCCGACGCTGGCGGGCATGTCCGGCGTAGAACGCCTCAGTGCGCGCGTCGTCCCATGAGCGCACGAGTTCGGTCATGCGCCTCTCCGCGAAAGCGCGGAAGCGCCACGCCAAGGCTTGTAGCCGCCGCCGTCCGCCTCGGCTCGGGGCCCTAAGCAACAATTGCGGCAGCAGGTACTTCCACTTAAGCGCCCTATCCAACACCACGGGGTCATCGGCCTCCATCGCCGCCACCACCCGCTCATTCACGCAGCGTTGTGCCTCCGCCCACGCTTCTTGAAAGTCAATAGGCACCGCCGTCTCCATGGACATCTCCGCCGGCATGTGCACCATGTCCACGTCGGAGAGGTGGTCCACCGCACCCCACCCCACCCCGTCGCCGGCTGGAGATGGGCGAGTAGGGGGGGGCGGATACCGAGCCCGTGAGGCCTGGCTACCGGGGTGGCCGGCCGGTGCACCCTCCTCTGGCGGTGTGGGGGCAACAACCTGGGGCGCTGCGACGCCCCGGAACGCAGCGACGGACGGCAATGCGGGCGACGGCAGCATTGACGATTGTCCAGCTCCACTGGCGCGGCGCGACCCCCGACGGCGGTGCCGCTCGGCCAGCACGGCGCGCGCCTTGGATAGCCACGCGGCGGCGACCTCGGTGAAAGCCAACACGTCGGCCGGGTGGTGCCTGACGCGGGCGGGCTGGAGCGACCTGGCTGCAGCGTCAATCCTCGGCGCCCACGCGGCGCCCGCGGCGACGCCAGCGACTGAAAGCGCGTCGGCGACTGTCCAAGCCGCTGCCGGCGCTACGCCCCGCCGCGCCGGCCCGCTGTCGTGTAGTCCGGAATGCAGGCGGGCGAGAGCATCGAGGCTGGTGAGCGCTAGGCCGCGGTTGCCGCCGCGCGGCCGCGGCTGGGGCCGCTCGGAGACTTCCTGGCCGGTCGGAGCGCCATCGTGATCGCGCTGCGACGCGCCGGGCCCCCGAAATACTGCTGAAAGTACTGCGGCGAGGCGACGACACAGTCGAGGCAGCGCGCGCGCCGGTCGTACCTGCCGCGCCCGTCGCGGACTCGGGACTCGACGACCGGCTCACCGCCTGGGCGTACGTGGGAGCCGGCGGAGCGGCAGCCGCGGGCGGGCTCGGCCTTGGCTGGGTGGCGTCGGGTGCACTGCCGCTGGACGGTGTTGCCGCGGGCGACGCTCCCGCCGCACGCGATGCGCCGGGGCTGCCTGATATACTGCACGATGTACTGGGGGGCGGCGGCGACCCGGGGTCAACGGC